>JACCIV010013757.1:6157-19889 GCA_015832515.1 Boechera retrofracta | reverse complement strand
TCTAGAACAAGGTTCTCACTAGTTATCCTTTTAGAACAATGTTCTCCCTAGTTATCCTTCTCGGACAAGGTTATAACTAATTATCCGTCTAGAATAAGGTTCTCACTACTTATCTCTTTCGGACAAGATTCTTACTAATTATCACTCTAGAACAAGGTTCTAACTAGTTATCCTTCTAGGATAAGGTTATTACAAATTACCCGTCTAGAACAAGGTTCTCACTAGTTATCTTTCTCGGACAAGATTCTTACTAATTATCCCTCTAGAACAAGGTTCTAACTAGTTGTCCTTTTAGAAGAAGGTTCTCACTAGTTTTCCTTCTCAGACAAGGTTATTACTAATTATCCGTGTAGAACAAGGTTCTCACTAGTTATCTTTCTCGGACAAGATTCTTGCTAATTATCCCTCTAGAAAAAAATTCTAACTAGTTATCCTTCCAGAACAAGGTTCTCACTACTTATCCTTATCGGACAAGGTTATTACTAATTACCCATCTAGAACAACGTTCTCACTAGTTATCTTTCTCAGACAAGATTCTTACTAATTGTTCCTCTAGAACAAGGTTCTAACTAGTTATCCTTCCAGAATAAGGTTCTCACTAGTTATCCTTCTCGGACAAGGTTATTACAAATTACCCGTCTAGAACAAGGTTCTAGCTAGTTATCTTTCTCGGACAAGATTCTTACTAATTATCACTCTTGAACAAGGTTCTAACTAGTTATCCTTCCAGAACACGGTTCTCACTAGTTATCCTTCTCGGACAAGGTTATTACTACTTACCCGTCTAGAACAAAGTTCTCACTAGTTATCTTTCTCGGACAAGATTCTTATTAATTATCCCTCTAGAACAAGGTTATTACTAATTATCCCTCTAGAACAATGTTTTCACTAGTTATCCTTTTAGAACAATGTTCTCACTAGTTATCCTTCTCGGTCAAGGTTCTTACTAATTATCCGTTTAGAACAAGGTTCCCACCAATTATTTTTCTCGGACAAGATTCTTACTAATTATCCCTCTAGAACAAGTTTCACAGTAGTTATCCTTTTAGAATAATGTTCTCACTAGTTATCCTTCTCGGACAAGGTTATAACTAATTATCCATCTAGAACAAGGTTTTCACTAGTTATCTTTCTCGGACAAGATTCTTTCAAATTATCCATCTAGAATAAGGTTCTAACTAGTTATCCTTTCAGAACAAGGTTCTCACTAGTTACTTCTCGGACAAGGTTATTACTAATTACCCGTGTAGAATAAGGTTCTAACTATCTTTCTCGAACAAGATTCTTACTACTTATCCCTCTAGAACAAGGTTATTACTAATAATCCCTCTACAACAAGGTTCTCACTCGTTATCCTTTTCGGTTAAGGTTCTTATTAATTATCCGTCTAGAACAAGGTTCCCACTAGTTATCTTTCTCGGACAAGATTCTTACTAATTATCCCTCAAGAACAAGGTTCTTAGTAGTTATTCTTTTAGAATAACGTTCTCACTAGTTATCCTTCTTGGACAAGGTTATAACTAATTATCCATCTAGAACAAGGTTCTAACTAGGTATCTTTCTCGGACAAGATTCTTACTAATTATCCTTCTTGAACAAGGTTCTAACTAGTTATCCTTCCAGAACAAGGTTCTCACATGTTATCTTTCTCGGACAAGGTTATTACTAATTACCCGTCAAGAACAAGGTTCTCACTAGTTATCTTTCTCGGACAAGATTCTTACTAATTATCCTTCTAGAACAAGGTTATTACTAATAATCCCTCTAGAACAAGGTTTTCACTATTTATCTTTTTAGAACGACGTTCTCACTAGTTATCCTTTTCGGTCAAGGTTCTTACTAATTATTCATCGAGAACAAGGTTCACAATAGTTATCTTTCTCGGACAAGATTCTTACTAAATATCCCTCTAGAACAAGGTTCTAACTAGTTATCCTCCAGAACAAGGTTCTAACTAGTTATCCTTCTCGGACTATGTTATTAAAAATTACCCGTCTAGAACAAGGTTCTAGTTATCTTTCTCGGACAAGATTCTTACTAATTATCCCTCTAGAACAAGGTTCTAACTAGTTATCCTTCTTGAACAACATTCTCACTAGTTATCCTTCTCGGACAAGGTTATTACTAATAACCCGTCTAGAACAAGGTTCTCACTAGTTATCTTTCTCCGACAAGATTCTTATTAATTATCCCTCTAGAAAAAGGTTATTACTAATTATCCCTCTAGAACGAGGTTCTGATTAGTTATCCTTTTACAAGAAGGTTCTCACTAGTTATCCTTCTCGGACAAGATTCTTACTAATTATCCCTCTAGAAAAAGGATCTAACTAGTTATCCTTCCAGAACAAAGTTCTCACTAGTTATCCTTCTCGGACAAGGTTATTTACTAATTACCCATCTAGAACAAGGTTCTCACTAGTTATCTTTCTCGGACAAGATTCTTGCTAATTATCACTCTTGAACAAGGTTCTAACTAGTTATCCTTCCAGAACAAGGTTCTCACTAGTTATCCTTCTCGGACAAGGTTATTACTACTTACCCGTCTAGAACAAGGTTCTCACTAGTTATCTTTCCCGGACAAGATTCTTATTAATTATCACTCTAGAACAAGGTTATTACTAATTATCCCTCTAGAACAATGTTTTCACTAGTTATCCTTTTAGAACAATGTTCTCACTAGTTATCCTTCTCGGTCAAGCTTCTTACTAATTATCCGTTTAGAACAAGGTTCTCACTAGTTATCTTTCTCGGACAAGATTCTTACTAATTGTTCCTCTAGAACAAGGTTCTAACTAGTTATCCTTCCAGAACAAGGTTCTCACTAGTTATCCTTCTCGTACAAGGTTATTACAAATTACCCGTCTAAAACAAGGTTCTAACTAGTTATCTTTCTCGGACAAGATTCTTACTAATTATCACTCTTGAACAAGGTTCTAACTAGTTATCCTTCCAGAACAAGGTTCTCACTAGTTATCCTTCTCGGACAAGGTTATTACTACTTACCCGTCTAGAACAAGGTTCTCACTAGTTATCTTTCCCGGACAAGATTCTTATTAATTATCCCTCTAGAACAAGGTTATTACTAATTATCCCTCTAGAACAATTTTTTCACTAGTTATCCTTTTAGAACAATGTTCTCACTAGTTATCCTTCTGACGCAGCCCTAGCTTCTGAAGCATCACCAACAGTTGCCTGGACTATGCTCTCAGCTCATTTAAGGAGCACCTCGAAGTGGAATCAACCCAAACGCATCTTAAACGAAGAAGTTATGGCCTATACAATACAAACAGAGCAGAATCTACCGGATTTGGACCAATGTGCACTCGTCAGAGGATTCCGTCCAGACCATGAAGAACCGAGTGAAAAGGAGACCTGTTCTGAAATCTTGACTCAAATACGAAGCCGTGAGAGTTGGAATCAGGTCAATAGCATCTCTGGATCAAAAGTTATGATTTTTCCAACACGATGGATTCTACACTTGCCTCAGTTAGAAGCTGCCGGATTTGGAATGCTACAATCATATGTTTGGAAACCGGGAGAGCCTCGACGATACTAGAGCCTCTTCACAACAGCAAGACACATGCATCTAGTGTCTTCACTATCCTCATATAGTGAAGACACACAAAGACGTGCTAAGGAATTGTACTCTTTTTCCTTATCTTTAGTTTTCCCACTGGGTTTTTCTGAGAAAGGTTTTAACGAGGCAACACACTTAGTGCGCAAACTTGGACTTGTTCTCGGCCTATACATCTTTCACAAGTCCAAGAACACTTCAAAGACTGAGAAGAATCACGAGCCAAGAGAGAGGGAGAAGGAACAACAAGTTTTCTCATTTTATTACAAACTTTCCATTTTTTTGAGTTATTTCCATTTTCTTGCAAGTCTTGTTGTTTCTCTTAAAACTACTTGCTGTTCTACTTTATTTGTGCTGTTTTTCACCTAGGGTTGTGTTATAAAACCCCCAGGTCGTCCCTTGTATCAACAAGCAAGTTTTAACCTAAAGAAAATTGAGTTTATTCTCTTAGAAAGGCAGCAGCCGCTTCCCTTCGTTCTTTTCTTGTTTTGATTGAGTAATTGAACTCTCAAGCCTGAGAATCCCACGTGTTTATCACAAGACTTCCGCATCTTGTGTGGCCTCACATCGATCCACTCGTTCTCCTTCAAGACGAGCATCTCTTTTGAAGAAGAACAACACCGTTGAAGAAGACTTGGTGTGACTCCAATCTCATCTTCAGCTGTCAAGCTTCAACCTTTGCTGCCTTGTGCTGCTGTCCTCTGGTGTGACTCTTGAGGCGTGTATCACCTTCTCGGTCAAGCTTCTTACTAATTATCCGTTTAGAACAAGGTTCCCACCAATTATTTTTCTCGGACAAGATTCTTACTAATTATCCCTCTAGAACAAGTTTCACAGTAGTTATCCTTTTAGAATAATGTTCTCACTAGTTATCCTTCTCCGACAAGGTTATAACTAATTATCCATCTAGAACAAGGTTTTCACTAGTTATCTTTCTCGGACAAGATTCTTTCAAATTATCCGTCAAGAATAAGGTTCTAACTAGTTATCCTTTCAGAACAAGGTTCTCACTAGTTACTTCTCGGACAAGGTTATTACTAATTACCCGTCTAGAATAAGGTTCTAACTAGTTATCTTTCTCGGACAAGATTCTTGCTAATTATCCCTTTAGAACAAGGTTATTACTAATAATCCCTCTACAACAAGGTTTTCACTAGTTATCTTTTTAGAACGACGTTCTCACTCGTTATCCTTTTCGGTCAAGGTTCTTATTAATTATCCGTCCAGAACAAGGTTCCCACTAGTTATCTTTCTCGGACAAGATTCTTACTAATTATCCCTCAAGAACAAGGTTCTTAGTAGTTATTCTTTTAGAATAACGTTCTCACTAGTTATCCTTCTCGGACAAGGTTATAACTAATTATCCATCTAGAATAAGGTTCTAACTAGTTATCTTTCTCGGACAAGATTCTTACTAATTATCCTTCTTGAACAAGGTTCTAACTAGTTATCCTTCCAGAACAAGGTTCTCACTGTTATCTTTCTCGGACAAGGTTATTACTAATTACCCGTCAAGAACAAGGTTCTCACTAGCTATCTTTCTCGGACAAGATTCTTACTAATTATCCCTCTAGAACAAGGTTTTCACTAGTTATCTTTCTAGAACGACGTTCTCACTAGTTATCCTTTTCGGTCAAGGTTCTTACTAATTATTCATCGAGAACAAGGTTCACAATAGTTATCTTTCTCGGACAAGATTCTTACTAATTATCCCTCTAAAACAAGGTTCTAACTAGTTATCCTTCCAGAACAAGGTTCAAACTAGTTATCCTTCTCGGACTAGGTTATTACAAACTACCCGTCTAGAACAAGGTTCTAACTAGTTATCTTTCTCGGACAAGATTCTTACTAATTATCCCTCTAGAACAAGGTTCTAACTAGTTATCCTTCTAGAACAACATTCTCACTAGTTATCCTTCTCGGACAAGGTTATTACTAATTACCGGTCTAGAACAAGGTTCTAACTAGTTATCTTTCTCGGACAAGATTCTTACAAATATCCCTCTAGAACAAGGTTATTACTAATTATCCCTATAGAACAAGCTTCTCATTGGTTATCATTTAAGAAGAAGGTTCTCACTAGTTATCCTTCTCGGACAAGGTTATTACTAATTTTCCGTCTAGAACAAGGTTCTCACTAGTTATCTTTCTCGGACAAGATTCTTACTAATTATCCCTCTAGAAAAAGGTTCTAACTAGTCTATCCTTCCAGAACAAGGCTCTCACTAGTTATTCTTCTCGGACAAGGTTATTACAAATTACCCGTCTAGAACAAGGTTCTCCTTAGTTATCTTTCTCGGACAAGATTCTTACTATTGTTCCTCTAGAACAAGGTTCTAACTAGTTATCCTTCCAGAACAAGGTTCTCACTAGTTATCCTTCTCGGACAAGGTTATTACAAAATACCCGTCTAGAACAAGGTTCTCACTAGTTATCCTTTTAGAACAATGTTCTCCCTAGTTATCCTACTCCGACAATGTTATAACTAATTATCCGTCTAGAATAAGGTTCTCACTACTTATCTTTCTCGGACAAGATTCTTACTAATTATCACTCTAGAACAAGGTTCTAACTAGTTATCCTTCTAGGATAAGGTTATTACAAATTACCCGTCTAGAACAAGGTTCTCACTAGTTATCTTTCTCGGACAAGATTCTTACTAATTATCCCTCTAGAACAAGGTTCTAACTAGTTATCCTTTTAGAAGAAGGTTCTCACTAGTTTTCCTTCTCAGACAAGATTATTACTAATTATCCATGTAGAACAAGGTTCTCACTAGTTATCTTTCTCGGACAAGATTCTTGCTAATTATCCCTCTAGAAAAAAATTCTAACTAGTTATCCTTCCAGAACAAGGTTCTCACTAGTTATCCTTATCGGACAAGGTTATTACTAATTACCCGTCTAGAACAACGTTCTCACTAGTTATCTTTCTCGGACAAGATTCTTACTAATTGTTCCTCTAGAACAAGGTTCTAACTAGTTATCCTTCCAGAACAAGGTTCTCACTAGTTATCCTTCTCGGACAAGGTTATTACTAATTACCCGTCTAGAATAAGGTTCTAACTATCTTTCTCGGACAAGATTCTTACTACTTATCCCTCTAGAACAAGGTTATTACTAATAATCCCTCTACAACAAGGTTCTCACTCGTTATCCTTTTCGGTCAAGGTTCTTATTAATTATCCGTCTAGAACAAGGTTCCCACTAGTTATCTTTCTCGGACAAGATTCTTACTAATTATCCCTCAAGAACAAGGTTCTTAGTAGTTATTCGTTTAGAATAACGTTCTCACTAGTTATCCTTCTCGGACAAGGTTATAACTAATTATCCATCTAGAACAAGGTTCTAACTAGGTATCTTTCTCGGACAAGATTCTTACTAATTATCCTTCTTGAACAAGGTTCTAACTAGTTATCCTTCCAGAACAAGGTTCTCACATGTTATCTTTCTCGGACAAGGTTATTACTAATTACCCGTCAAGAACAAGGTTCTCACTAGTTATCTTTCTCGGACAAGATTCTTACTAATTATCCTTCTAGAACAAGGTTATTACTAATAATCCCTCTAGAACAAGGTTTTCACTATTTATCTTTTTAGAACGACGTTCTCACTAGTTATCCTTTTCTGTCAAGGTTCTTACTAATTATTCATCGAGAACAAGGTTCACAATAGTTATCTTTCTCGGACAAGATTCTTACTAAATATCCCTCTAGAACAAGGTTCTAACTAGTTATCCTTCCAGAACAAGGTTCTAACTAGTTATCCTTCTCGGACTATGTTATTAAAAATTACCCGTCTAGAACAAGGTTCTAACTAGTTATCTTTCTCGGGCAAGATTCCTACTAATTATCCCTCTAGAACAAGGTTCTAACTAGTTATCCTTCTTGAACAACATTCTCACTAGTTATCCTTCTCGGACAAGGTTATTACTAATAACCCGTCTAGAACAAGGTTCCCACTAGTTATCTTTCTCGGACAAGATTCTTACTAATTATCCCTTAAGAACAAGGTTCTTAGTAGTTATTCTTTTAGAATAACGTTCTCACTAGTTATCCTTCTCGGACAAGGTTATAACTAATTATCCATCTAGAACAAGGTTCTAACTAGTTATCTTTCTCGGACAAGATTCTTACTAATTATCCTTCTTGAACAAGGTTCTAACTAGTTATCCTTCCAGAACAAGGTTCTCACTGTTATCTTTCTCGGACAAGGTTATTACTAATTACCCGTCAAGATCAAGGTTCTCACTAGTTATCTTTCTCGGACAAGATTCTTACTAATTATCCCTCTAGAACAAGGTTTTCACTAGTTATCTTTCTAGAACGACGTTCTCACTTGTTATCCTTTTCGGTCAAGGTTCTTACTAATTATTCATCGAGAACAAGGTTCATAATAGTTATCTTTCTCGGACAAGATTCTTACTAATTATCCCTCTAGAACAAGGTTCTAACTAGTTATCCTTCCAGAACAAGGTTCAAACTAGTTATCCTTCTCGGACTGGGTTATTACAAACTACCCGTCTAGAACAAGGTTCTAACTAGTTATCTTTCTCGGACAAGATTCTTACTAATTATCCCTCTAGAACAAGGTTCTAACTAGTTATCCTTCTAGAACAACATTCTCACTAGTTATCCTTCTCGGACAAGGTTATTACTAATTACCGGTCTAGAACAAGGTTCTAACTAGTTATCTTTCTCGGACAAGATTCTTACAAATATCCCTCTAGAACAAGGTTATTACTAATTATCCCTATAGAACAAGCTTCTCATTGGTTATCATTTAAGAAGAAGGTTCTCACTAGTTATCCTTCTCGGACAAGGTTATTACTAATTTTCCGTCTAGAACAAGGTTCTCACTAGTTATCTTTCTCGGACAAGATTCTTACTAATTATCCCTCTAGAAAAAGGTTCTAACTAGTCTATCCTTCCAGAACAAGGCTCTCACTAGTTATTCTTCTCGGACAAGGTTATTACAAATTACCCGTCTAGAACAAGGTTCTCCTTAGTTATCTTTCTCGGACAAGATTCTTACTAATTATCCCTCTAGAACAAGGTTCTAACTAGTTATCCTTCCAGAACAAAGTTCTCACTAGTTATCCTTCTCCGACAAGGTTATTACAAATTACCTGTCTAGAACAAGGTTCTAACTATTTATCTTTCTCGGACAAGATTCTTACGAATTATCCCTCTTGAAGAAGGTTCTAACAAGTTATCCTTCCAGAACAAGGTTCTCACTAGTTATCCTTCTCGGACAAGGTTATTACTAATTCCCCGTCTAGAACAAGATTCTCACTAGTTATCTTTCTCGGACAAGATTCTTACTAATTATCCCTCTAGAACAAGGTCATTACTAATTTTCCGTCTAGAACAAGGTTCTCAATAGTAATCTTTCTCGGACAAGATTCTTAATAATTATCCCTCTAGAACAAGGTTCTAACTAGTTATCCTTCTCGGACAAGGTTATTACTAATTACCGGTCTAGAACAAGTTTCTAACTAGTAATCTTTCTCGGACAAGATTCTTACAAATTCCCTCTAGAACAAGGTTATAACTAATTATCCTTATAGAACAAAGTTCTCATTAGTTATCATTTTTGAAGAAGGTTCTCACTAGTTATCCTTCTTGGACAAGGTTATTACTAATTATCCGTCTAGAACAAGGTTCTCACTAGTTATCTTTCTCGGATAAGATTCTTATTAATTATCCCTCTAGAAAAAGGTTTTAACTAGTTATCCTTCCAGAACAAGGTTCTTACCAGTTATCCTTCTAGAATAAGGTTCTCACTACTTATCTTTCTCGGATAAGATTCTTACTAATTATCACTCTAGAACAAGGTTCTAACTAGTTATCCTTCTAGGATAAGGTTATTACAAATTACCCGTCTAGAACAAGGTTCTCACTAGTTATCTTTCTCGGACAAGATTCTTACTAATTATCCCTCTAGAACAAGGTTCTAACTAGTTATCCTTTTAGAAGAAGGTTCTCACTAGTTATCCTTCTCAGACAAGGTTATTACTAATTATCCGTGTAGAACAAGATTCTCACGAGTTATCTTTCTCGGACAAGATTCTTGCTAATTATCCCTCTAGAAAAAAATTCTAACTAGTTATCCTTCCAGAACAAGGTTCTCACTAGTTATACTTATCGGACAAGGTTATTACTAATTACCCGTCTAGAACAACGATCTCACTAGTTATCTTTCTCGGACAAGATTCTAACTAATTATCCCTCTAGAACAAGGTTCTAACTAGTTATCCTTCCAGAACAAGGTTCTCACTAGTTATCCTTCTCGGAAAAGGTTATTACAAATTACCCGTCTAGAACAAGGTTCTAACTAGTTATCTTTCTCGGACAAGATTCTTACTAATTATCCCTCTTGAACAAGGTTCTAACTAGTTATCCTTCCAGGACAACGTTCTCTCACTAGTTATCCTTCTCGGACAAGATTCTTATTAATTATCCCTTTAGAACAAGGTTATTACTAATTATCCCTCTAGAACAAGGTTTTCACTAGTTATCCTTTTAGAACAATGTTCTTACTAGTTATCCTTCTCGGTCAAGGTTCTTACTAATTATCCGTTTAGAACAAGGTTCCCACCAATTATTTTTCTCGGACAAGATTTTTACTAATTATCCCTCTAAAACAAGTTTCACAGTAGTTATCCTTTTAGAATAATGTTCTCACTACTTATCCTTCTCGGACAAGGTTATAACTAATTATCCATCTAGAACAAGGTTTTCACTAGTTATCTTTTTCGGACAAGATTCTTTCAAATTATCCGTCTAGAACAAGGTTCTAACTAGTTATCCTTCCAGAACAAGGTTCTCATTAGTTACTTCTCGGACAAGGATATAACTAATTATCCATCTAGAACAAGGTTCACACTCGTTATCTTTCTCGGACAAAATTCTTACTAATTATCCCTCTAGAACAAGGTTCTAACTAGTTATCCTTCCAGAACAAGGTTCTAACTAGTTATCCTTCTCGGACTAGGTTATTACAAATTACCCATCTAGAATAAGGTTCTCACTAGTTATCTTTCTCGGACAAGATTCTTACTAATTATCCCTCTAGAACAAGGTTCTAACAAGTTATCCTTCCAGAACAACATTCTCACTAGTTATCCTTCTCGGACAAGGTTATTACTAATTACCGGTCTAGAACAATGTTCTAACTAGTTATCTTTCTCGGACAAGATTCTTACAAATATCCCTCTAGAACAAGGTTATTACTAATTATCCTTATAGAACAAGATTCTCATTGGTTATCATTTTAGAAAAAAGTTCTCACTAGTTATCCTTCTCGGACAAGGTTATTACTAATTTTCCATCTAGAACAAGGTTCTCACTAGTTATCTTTCTCGGACAAGATTCTTTCAAATTATCCCTCTAGAACAAGGTTCTAACTAGTTATCCTTCCAGAACAAGGTTCTCACTAGTTACTTCTCGGACAAGGTTATTACTAATTACCCGTCTAGAATAAGGTTCTAACTAGTTATCTCTCTCGGACAAGATTCTTACTAATTATTGTTGAGATTACTCACATAGAACCAATACTAGCTGAGAAGAGGCGACCTGAAGGCGGACCAACAGACTCGACCAACAGGCTCGAGCTGCATACTCGAGTCAGTAGCCGAGGATCTAGTCAGTAGCAGAGGAGCAACTGACTCGACCAACAAGCTCGAGCTGCATACTCGAGTCAGTAGCCGAGGATCTAGTATTCAGGTTAAAATGACTTAAATGAGGATCTAAGGAGCAAATGAGTGTCTCAGCCTAACCAGAGTGCAAACGAACCACGAAAACTCAGTTAGGATCAAATGGAGCAAAAGGAGAAAATAATGAGTCACCATTTATGACTCATCATGCAAGTGGATGTTAAATATCTTAGATATTTGTTTAGAAGCTCTAAGAAGCACATATGACTCATTTAGCAAGTGGCTTGTGACTCATTTATGCTATATATGTGTGTATATTCTCATAATAGAAAATAAGAAAGTTTTTACCAAACTCTCTCTCTTTTAAGCAATTCTAAGGCTCTCTCTCTCTTGTTCTTCATATTTCTCATCTTCTTCTTTTCTAAACTACTAAAATCAACATGGTATCAGAGCAACCTTAAAGATCCTACAACACTAATACTCTTTAGTTCTTTCTTTCTACTCAGTTCAAGTGTGTTCTTTGCAAATCATGGAGATGCAAAAACAGATTGTGCTACTAGTTGTTCTTAAGGGAAACAACTTTCTGCTATGGTCAAGGACCACCAAGACATCTCTAAGGAGCCGTGGGTTATGGAAGTATGTGGAGACAACAGAAGAGGTCGTCGGAGGAGATGCGGCCAAGGCAGCGGGTAAGGCGGTGGATGATGGAGGAGAGACGGCAAAGAAAGAAAAAGAGAAGTGGGAACAAGAGGACCAACACGTTTTGGCCATTCTACAAAGCTCTCTTGAGCCGTCGATCCTAGCTACTTACTCTTACAATGAAACAGCTAAGGAACTGTGGGATACATTTATTGGGGTGTATGGAAACATGTCTAATATCTCAAGAATCTTTGAGGTAAAGAAAGCTTTAAATGATCTTCAACAGGAACAGAAGGCGTTTAAAGAACTATTTGGAGACTTTAGAGGATTGTGGGCAGAGCTGGAGATGCTCAGGCCACAAACTAATGATCCAAAAGAACAGAATGAGAGGAGAGAGCAAGACCAGGTGTTCGGACTGCTGCTTACTCTTAACAACTCCTATAGAGGACTCATACAACACATTCTGAGGTTTGATAAACTACCAGGTTTGAATGAGGTTTGTATGCAGATTCAAAAGGAGGAAGGTTCAAGGAGCCTATTTCAATCTACTTCTGAACTGGCTCATGTGGTGTATAAGAACCAGCCTTATGGAGAAAAAAGGGTGTTCGAGTGTGAACATTGCAAAATGAAAGGGCACACCAAGGAAAAGTGCTGGACGCTATATCCTCATCTAAAACCAATGAGGCTGAGAGGAAATGGACAAGGTCCAAAGAGCTTTTCTGGGACATCCGTGGCTGGTGGTGATGAAATGGTGATCAAGAGCATTACCAAGCTCTCTGAATCAGGTAAAAGTCTTCTAGCCTTAAAAACGCATAAAGAAATCATAGTTAATTCTAGTGCGTCTGATCATATGATTAAGGATGCGGTTATGTTAAAAGGTATTAGACCACACAATGGTAGTGTTACAATAGCTAATGGAATAGTTGTCCCAATAAAAGGAATTGGGAACTTAGAGTTGTTTGAGAAGAGTACTAAGGCTCTTTATGTTCCAGAATTCAGCTCTAATTTGTTGTCTGTTCACAAGGCTACAAAGGATCTAGAGTGTTTGGCTGTGTTTGGTTCTGATTTGATGCAGTTTCAGGACACTAAGACCAGGGAAGTAATTGGAGAAGGAGAGGTCAGGAAAGGCCTATATTTTTTTAGTAAGCAGGAAAGTAACGTGGGGATAGACTCGAGCAAGGCACTCGAGTCACCTGCTCGAGTCCGTAAGCAGGAAAGTAACGTGGGGACAGACTCGAGCAAGGCACTCGAGTCACCTGCTCGAGTCCACCACCGGGGCAGTAACATTGAATGTTTTGCATTGGGAGCTATTGGAACAAGCCTTTTATGGCATGCTCGTCTTGGACATCCTAGTCCTAAGACTCTCAAATTGGTCTTGCCCAACATCACTCAAGACAATTCAGAATGTGAAGCTTGTATTTTGGGTAAACATTGTAGGAATCCCTTCTCCGACTCATCAACCTTGTATGATGAGTGTTTTGATTTGGTGCATTCAGATGTATGGACAGCACCATGTAACTCTAGAGATCAATATAAGTACTTTGTTTCATTTGTAGATGAGAAATCTGTTGGGAGTACTCACAATGACCCAGAATTTGCACGGATGATACAGAAGAAGAATGACCCGGGATTTGCACGGTCACTAAACCCAGAATATGCACGAACACTAAACCCGGAGTCCACACAAATAGAACAGTTGGAGTCACGGGAGAGTGACCCGGAATATGCACGAATACTAAACCCGGAATACGCACGAATAGAGCCATTTGATGAAGACGAGCTGGGTGAAGTAGTCAGCAAGCTAAAAGAGAGGGGGGGACCATGCTGAGAAAGAAAGGGACAGCTTGTCCCCAAGTGGTCCAC
>JACCIV010013541.1:4421-15184 GCA_015832515.1 Boechera retrofracta | reverse complement strand
CTTTCTCGGACAAGATTCTTACTAATTATCTCTCTAGAACAAGGTTCTCATTAGTTATCCTTTTAGAAGAAGGTTCTCATAATTCTCAGACAAGGTTATTACTAATTGTCCGTTTTGAACAAGGTTCTCACTAGTTATCTTTCTCGGACAATATTCTTACTAATTGTCCCTCTAGAACAAGGTTTTCACTAGTTATCCATTTAGAACAAGGTTTTCACTAGTTATCCATTTAGAACAAGGTTCTCACTAGTTATCCTTCTCGGTCAAGGTTCTTACTAATTATCCGTCTAGAACAAGGTTCCCACGAGTTATCTTTCGCAGAAAATATTCTTACTAATTATCCCTCTAGAACAAGGTTCTCACTAGTTATCCTTTTAGAACAATGTTCTCACTAGTTATCCTTTTCGGACAGGGTTATAACTAATTATCCGTCCATAACAAGGTTCTCACTAGTTATCTTTCTCGGACAAGATTCTTACTAATTATCCCTCTAGAACAAGGTTCTCACTAGTTATCCTTTTAGAATAATGTTCTCACTAGTTATCCTTCTCGGACAAGGTTATAACTAATTATCCGTCTACAACAAGGTTCTCACTAGTTATCTTTCTCGCACAAGATTCTTACTAATTATCCCTCTAGAACAAGGTTTTCACTAGTTATCCTTTTAGAACATGGTTCTCACTAGTTATCCTTCTCGGTAAAAGTTCTTACTAATTATGATGCAGCCTTAGCTTCTGAAGCATCACCAACAATTGCCTGGACTATGCTCTCAGCTCATCTAAGGAGCACCTCGAAGTGGAATCAACCCAAACGCAGCTCAAACGAAGAAATTATGGCTTATACAAGACAAACATACCAGAATCTGCCGGATTTGGACCACTGTGCACTCGTCGGAGGATTCCGGCCAGACCAAGAAGAACCGAGTTATGTGGATCAGGTCAATAGCATCTCTGGATCAAAAGTTATGATTTTTCCAACACGAAGGATTCTACACTTGCCTCAGTTGGAAGCTGCCGGATTCGGAATGCTACAATCATATGTTTGGAAACCGGGAGAGCCTCGATGATACTAGAGCCTCTTCATAACAGCAAGACACGTGCATCTAGTGTCTTCACTGTCCTCATATAGTGAAGACACACAAAGACGTGCTAAGGAATTGTACACTTTTTCCTTATCTTCAGTTTTCCCACTGGGTTTTTCTGAGAATGGTTTTAACGAGGCAACACCCTTAGTGCGCAAACTTGGACTTGTTCTCAGCCTATACATCTTTCACAAGTCCAAGAATACTTCAAAGACTGAGAAGAATCACGAGCCAAGAGAGAGGGAGAAGGAACAACAAGTTTTCTCATTTTATTACAAACTTTCCATTTTTTTTAGTTATTTCCATTTTCTTGCAAGTCTTGTTGTTTCTCTTAAAACTACTTGCTGTTCTACTTTATTTGTGATGTTTTTCACCTAGGGTTGTGTTATAAAACCCCCAGGTCGTCCCTTGTATCAAAAAGCAAGTTTTAACCTAAAGAAAATTGAGTTTATTCTCTTAGAAAGGCAGCAGCCGCTTCCCTTCGTTCTTCTCTTGTTTTGATTGAGTAATTGAACTCTCAAGCCTGAGAATCCCACGTGTTTATCACAAGACTTCCGCATCTTGTGTGGCCTCACATCGATCCACTCGTTCTCCTTCAAGACGAGCATCTCTTTTGAAGAAGAACAACACTGTTGAAGAAGACTTGGTGTGACTCAAATCTCATCTTCAGCTGTCAAGCTTCAACCTTTGCTGCCTTGTGCTGCTGTCCTCTGGTGTGACTCCTGAGGCGTGTATCATTTTGGTATCAGAGCTAAAAGCTCCTATCCATCAGGTTGTATTCATCCAACCTTTATCCCTTTAATTTCTGTTTTGTTGTTTCTGTTTTTATTAATCAAAAACCAAAAAAAAAAAAAAAAAATCTGTTGTTTTCTTTTGTTTGAATCGTTTGATTTATGTTTTTGGGTTGTTAGTTGTTTGTTTCAGTAATCTAGAAAAGAAAAGAAAAAGAAGATAGAGCTGTAGAAGAAAACGAATTAGTTAGAGTGTTTCACCCTGTTAATCTGTTTTGCTTCTGTTTCGTGAACTGTTTTGTTGCATCTTGTTTGATCGATTAGAATTGAATTGAATCATCATCTTAAGCTGTTGTTTGCATCATTAGAGTCTGAATTTTCGTGGCTGCTAGGTTTCTAAAGGAGAAGACGAAATTTGGAAATTAGGGCTTTAGGAGAATTAAGTGTAGTTTCCTTTTTTTTCTGTTTCAGCTGCATTTCCTTTTTCTGTTTTATCTGAATTTCTATTTTTGATTAGAGCTGAAATTCGACCACCTTATAAAAAAAATAGGAATCGTTAATTGCCTGAGCTGAAGTGGTTATGAGTTATTTCTATTGATTGTTTATTGCAATTTTTGGATTATACTTATTACTTGTGACAGACGTCTCACTTCCACATAAACTAAGCGATTTTAATTCTGTTTTTTTTTGCGAGGTACAACTTCAAACAGAATTTATGGAGTATGAAGAAGGAGATAAGAGTGATTACAACACATCTGAAGTTGATTGGGGAGAAGAAGAATTCAAACCTGAAAGTGATTTTCAAGAGGAGTCATGGCATGGAGATAATTGTGATGCTGAAACATGGAGTGACGAAACTGATTCTAACATCAGTTATGGAGATGATCTTGGACGTGAAGAAGAGCTTTAACACGAACCATCAGACCCGAACTGCACTACACCAAGATATCCAAAGCCATGGACTTCATGGAACCCCTCACCACGGGCTATCTTTCATCCCACTTACAAATCCAAAACCAGATTATATTACAACAATGGAACTAAATTTTATGGACCTGTATTCTTTTTGTTTACAGGATTGGATTATCTACAATGGGAAACCAACATGCATAAGTACTTCTGGTACTACAGAATTCCCCATGAAGAGAAGCTGTCAATTGCCCTTGGACAACTCAAGGGGGAAGCATTAAAGTGGTGGGATTGTGACGAGTATAATCGTTGGCATTACAAAGAGCCGAAAATCAAAACATGGGAAGAACTAAAATGGGTGATGCGTAAGAGATATTCACCACAGGAGCTGCTGCAACAACACCAAACAAGTAGCAACAGCCCTACAATGCCCATTCGAACAACAAACGGTAATGAGAAAAGGGTAAAGCTAGAAGTGCACTTAACTTGGAAGGAAGAAATGGATGAATTAAATAAGTCTGTTGAACATCTCATTTCTATGATTAAACACTCGTCTTGCCCAAAGGTTGTTGAGAAAGGTCTAGGTACGAAGGAAGAGTTGGACTCAACAAAGGATATGCCAAAAACTTTAGAAGGATTAAAACCGCTCCAAGATGTAGTTTCAAAACAAAGGAGTGATCATGAGGAGAATGGTGGCACACCCGAAGGTACATGTTGTGTCTTAAAATCTTTAGAACTAACGTGTTACAGATGCAATCAACTAGGACACGTCGCCAAGTTCTGCCCCACAAGAGAAACGTCATCAACACTAACACTAGTGCAACAAAATCTGAGCCGTGACCAGCAAGTCATTGCCAAAACATTGATGGAACCTCTTCAGGGTAGTACAGTAGATTCTCTTCTCAATTTAGACAAGAAATCTGAGCCTTTATTGCAAATATACACGTCCAATAAAGCAAAAGAATCATTAGATACTGAACAGATTCAAGAAATTGTTTTAAGCTCAAATGAGAAAATAATTTCACATACTAATGATATGGTTCAAATTAAAATTTATCCACCTGATTTCTATGATTCAATGACTGTTTTAACACACTTGTCTAGTGCCCAAAAGGTTGAAAAAGTTTCAGTGCTAAGGAGACCATTAAAGATAAAGAGGAGTTTCTCGACCGAAACAAAGTCCATGGAGAAGTGACACCAAGGCTGAACAGAGTTGCTGCGAGAGATGATGAGAGTGATGATGACCCTCTTCAGATCAAAGAAGAACCACCTGATGCACATCTTAAGATCATAACAAAACTGATAGCAAACTGCCATGCTAATCCCAGCCCCACATATACGCGAGGTAAGTACGTAAACTCATTAACCGTATGTGATTCTAACTTGTTCTATACTTATGCAGGTTATGATGAGCCCTTGATCACTGCAAATCTGCGAATCAAAGAGGAACCTCCTGATCAACACCAACATAAAGGGGAAATAAAAGGCAAAATAAGAGATGTTGGTGGAGATCCACCATGGAATCAAATACATGGCGATCCCCACTCAATGCTGATGAAGGAGGAACCTCCAGACTTATTCAAATATTTCCCACAAATCCAGCCTCGAGGTAATCTTCTAAACCCTCATGTACTACAATGGACTAACTTGGTCTGTTTATGTGTAGTAAAATCTGTTTTGAGGACAAAACCTCTTGAAGAGGGAGGGAATGATGCAGCCTTAGCTTCTGAAGCATCACCAACAATTGCCTGGACTATGCTCTCAGCTCATCTAAGGAGCACCTCGAAGTGGAATCAACCCAAACGCAGCTCAAACGAAGAAATTATGGCTTATACAAGACAAACATACCAGAATCTGCCGGATTTGGACCACTGTGCACTCGTCGGAGGATTCCGGCCAGACCAAGAAGAACCGAGTTATGTGGAGACCTGTTCTGGAATCTTGACTCAAAGACGAAGCCGTGAGAGTTGGAATCAGGTCAATAGCATCTCTGGATCAAAAGTTATGATTTTTCCAACACGAAGGATTCTACACTTGCCTCAGTTGGAAGCTGCCGGATTCGGAATGCTACAATCATATGTTTGGAAACCGGGAGAGCCTCGACGATACTAGAGCCTCTTCACAACAGCAAGACACGTGCATCTAGTGTCTTCACTGTCCTCATATAGTGAAGACACACAAAGACGTGCTAAGGAATTGTACTCTTTTTCCTTATCTTCAGTTTTCCCACTGGGTTTTTCTGAGAAAGGTTTTAACGAGGCAACACCCTTAGTGCGCAAACTTGGACTTGTTCTCAGCCTATACATCTTTCACAAGTCCAAGAATACTTCAAAGACTGAGAAGAATCACGTGCCAAGAGAGAGGGAGAAGGAACAACAAGTTTTCTCATTTTATTACAAACTTTCCATTTTTTTGAGTTATTTCCATTTTCTTGCAAGTCTTGTTGTTTCTCTTAAAACTACTTGTTGTTCTACTTTATTTGTGATGTTTTTCACCTAGGGTTGTGTTATAAAACCCCCAGGTCATCCCTTGTATCAAAAAGCAAGTTTTAACCTAAAGAAAATTGAGTTTATTCTCTTAGAAAGGCAGCAGCCGCTTCCCTTCGTTCTTCTCTTGTTTTGATTGAGTAATTGAACTCTCAAGCCTGAGAATCCCACGTGTTTATCACAAGACTTCCGCATCTTGTGTGGCCTAACATCGATCCACTCGTTCTCCTTCAAGACGAGCATCTCTTTTGAAGAAGAACAACACCGTTGAAGAAGACTTGGTGTGACTCCAATCTCATCTTCAGCTGTCAAGCTTCAACCTTTGCTGCCTTGTGCTGCTGTCCTCTGGTGTGACTCCTGAGGCGTGTATCAAATTATCTAGGTTCTCACTAGTTATCTTTCTCGGACAAGATTCTTAATAATTATTCCTCTAAAACAAGGTTCTCATTAGTTATCCTTTTAGAAGAAGGTTCTCACTAGTTATCCTTTTCGGACAAGGTTATTACTAATTGTCCGTTTAGAACAAGGTTCTCACTAGTTATCTTTCTCGGACAAGATTCTTACTAATTATCTCTTTAGAACAAGGTTCTCATTAGTTATCCTTTTAGAAGAAGGTTATCACTAGTCATCCTTCTCGGACCAGGTTATTACTAATTGTCCGTTTTGAACAAGGTTCTCACTAGTTATCTTTCTCGGACAAGATTCTTACTAATTCTTCCTCTAGAACAAGTTTTTCACTAGTTATCCTTTTAGAACAAGGTTCTCGCTGGTTATCCTTCTCGGTCAAGGTTCTTACTAGTTATTCGTCTAGAACAAGGTTCTCACTAGTTATCTTTCTCGGAAAAAACTCTTACTAATTATCCCTCTAAAACAAGGTTTTCACTAGTTATCCTTTTAGAACAAGGTTCTCACCAATTATCCGTCAAGAACAAGGTTCTTACCAATTATCTGTATAGAACAAGTGTTCTCACTAGTTATATTTCTCGAACAAGATTCTTACTAATTATCCCTCTAGAACAAGGTTCTCATTAGTTATCCTTTTAGAAGAAGGTTTTCACTAGTCATCCTTCTCGGACAAGGTTATTACTAATAACCCGTCTAGAACAAGGTTCTCACTAGTTATCTTTCTCGGACAAGATTTTTACTAATTATCCTTTTAGAACAATGTTCTCACTAGTTATCCTTCTCGGACAGGGTTATAACTAATTATCCGTCCATAACAAGGTTCTCACTAGTTATCTTTCTCGGACAAGATTCTTACTAACTATCCCTCTAGAACAATGTTTTCACTAGTTATCCTTTTAGAATAATGTTCTCACTAGTTATCCTTCTCGGACAGGGTTATAACTAATTATCTGTCTACAACAAGGTTCTCACTAGTTATCTTTCTCGCACAAGATTCTTACTAATTATCCCTCTAGAACAAGGTTTTCACTAGTTATCCTTTTAGAACATGGTTCTCACTAGTTATCTTTCTCGGTAAAGGTTCTTACCAATTATCTGTCTAGAAGAAGGTTCTCACTAGTTATCCTATCGGACAAGATTCTTACTAATTATCCCTCTAAAACAAGGTTCTCATTAGTTATCCTTTTAGAAGCAGGTTCTCACTAGTTATCCTTTTCGGACAAGGTTATTACTAATTGTCCGTATAGAACAAGGTTCTCACTAGTTATCTTTCTTGGACAAGATTCTTACTAACTATCCCTCTAGAACAAGGTTCTCATTAGTTATCCTTTTATAACAAGGTTCTCATCCTTCTCAGACAAGGTTATTACTAATTGTCCGTTTTGAACAAGGTTCTCACTAGTTATCTTTCTCGGACAATATTCTTACTAATTGTCCCTCTAGAACAAGGTTTTCACTAGTTATCAATTTAGAACAAGGTTTTCACTAGTTATCCATTTAGAACAAGGTTCTCACTAGTTATCCTTCTCGGTCAAGGTTCTTACTAATTATCCGTCTAGAACAAGGTTCCCACAAGTTATCTTTCGCAGAAAATATTCTTACTAATTATCCCTCTAGAACAAGGTTCTCAATAGTTATCCTTTTAGAACAATGTTCTCACTAGTTATCCTTCTCGGACAGGGTTATAACTAATTATCCGTCTATAACAAGGTTTTCACTAGTTATCTTTCTCGGACAAGATTCTTACTAATTATCCCTCTAGAACAAGGTTCTCACTAGTTATCCTTTTATAAAAATGTTCTCACTAGTTATCCTTTTAGGACAAGGTTATTACTAATTGTCCGTTTAGAACAAGGTTCTCACTAGTTATCTTTCTCGGACAAGATCCTTACTAATTATCCCTCTAGAACAAGGTTCTCATTAGTTATCCTTTTAGAAGAAGGTTATCACTAGTCATCATTCTCGGACAAGGTTATTACTAATTGTCCGTTTTGAACAAGGTTCTCACTAGTTATCTTTCTCAGACAAGATTCTTACTAATTCTTCCTCTAGAACAAGTTTTTCACTAGTTATCCTTTTAGAACAAGGTTCTCACTGGTTATCCTTCTCGGTCAAGGTTCTTACTAGTTATCCATCTAGAACAAGGTTCTCACTAGTTATCTTTCTCGGAAAAAACTCTTACTAATTATCCCTCTAAAATAAGGTTTTCACTAGTTATCCTTTTAGAACAAGGTTCTCACCAATTATCCGTCAAGAACAAGGTTCTTACCAATTATTTGTCTAGAACAAGGTTCTCACTAGTTATATTTCTCGGACAAGATTCTTACTAATTATCCCTCTAGAAAAAGGTTCTAATTAGTTATCCTTTTAGAAGAAGGTTTTCACTAGTCATCCTTTTCGGACAAGGTTATCACTAATAACCCGTCTAGAACAAGGTTCTCACTAGTTATCTTTCTCGGACAAGATTCTTACTAATTATCCCTCTAGAACAATGTTTTCACTAGTTATCCTTTCAGAACAATGTTCTCACTAGTTATCCTTCTCGGACAAGGCTATTACTAATTATCCGTCTAGAACAAGGTTCTCACTAATTATCTTTCTCGGACAAGATTCTTACTAATTATCCCTCTATAACAAGGTTCTAACTAGTTATCTTTCCTGAACAAGGTTCTCACTAGTTATCCTTTTAGAACATGGTTCTCACTAGTTATCTTTTTCGGTAAAGGTTCTTAACAATTATCTGTCTTGAAGAAGGTTCTCACTAGTTATCTTTCTGGTACAAGATTCTTACTAATTATCCCTCTCGAACAAGGTTCTCATTAGTTATTCTTTTAGAAGAAGGTTCTCACTAGTCATCATTCTCAGACAAGGTTATTACTAATTACCCATCTAGAACAAGGTTCTCACTAGTTGTCCTTCTCGGACAAGATTCTTACTAATTATCCCTCTAGAACAAGATTATAACTAGTTATCTTTCCTGAACAAGGTTCTCACTAGTTATCCTTCTCGGACAAAGTTATTACNTTATTCTTTTAGAAGAAGGTTCTCACTAGTCATCATTCTCAGACAAGGTTATTACTAATTACCCATCTAGAACAAGGTTCTCACTAGTTGTCCTTCTCGGACAAGATTCTTACTAATTATCCCTCTAGAACAAGATTATAACTAGTTATCTTTCCTGAACAAGGTTCTCACTAGTTATCCTTCTCGGACAAAGTTATTACTAATTACCCGTCTAGAACAAGGTTCTCACTAGTTATCGTTCTCGGACAAGATTCTTACTAATTATCCCTCTAGAACAAAGTTCTCACTAGTTATCCTTTTAGAACAAGGTTCTCACTAGTTATCCTTCTCGGTAAAGGTTCTTACCTTTTATCCATCTAGAAGAAGGTTCTCACTAGTTATCTTTCTCGGACAAGATTCTTACTAATTATCCCTCTAGAACAAGGTTATACTAATTATCCCTCTCGAACAAGGTTCTCATTAGTTATCCTTTTAGAAGAAGGTTCTCACTAGTCATCCTTCTCGGACAAGGTTATTACTAATTGTCCGTTTAGAACAAGGTTCTCACTAGTTATCTTTCTCGGACAAGATTCTTACTAATTATCCCTCTAGAACAAGGTTCTCATTAGTTATCCTTCTAGAACAAGGTTCTCATTAGTTATCCTCTAGCTCGAGCCCAGCAGCTCGAGTCCGTCCCTCTCACTCACGTCTGCTCGAGTCTACCATCGAGTCCTGTTCCCCCTGCATGCTAACAAGATCGAAAGGAAGTCAGAACCTCATACGCTACCTCGACAACATCCACAAGCTACCACAGCAGTTGCGAGAACAGCGCGAACATCTCGACGTTGATTACCAAGATCCCGTCGAAATGGCTGATGATAACCCGCCACCGCATCCTGAGCAGGTGCTCCCTCCGAGAAGGCCCCGTTTGATAGGAGCAGGAGATGTTCCTAATACTAATACCAACAGACAAGGGATTGTCCCTCCTACGGTCCAGAATAACAATTTCGAGATCAAGAGCGGCTTGATTGCCATGGTACAGAACAACAAGTTTCATGGACTACCTCTGGAGGACCCTCTTGATCACCTAGATGAGTTTGATAGGCTCGGCAGCCTTACGAAGATCAATGGTGTCAGTGAAGATGGTTTCAAGCTACGGCTCTTTCCCTTCTCTCTTGGCGACAGAGCCCATCACTGGGAAAAGACTCTACCCCATGGATCTATCACTTCATGGGATGACTGCAAGAAAGCTTTCCTGGCAAAGTTCTTCTCAAATGCCAGGACAGCTCGCTTGAGGAATGAAATTTCTGGATTCACTCAGAAGGATGGTGAAAGCTTCTGTGAATGCTGGGAACGCTTCAAGGGTTACACTACTCAATGCCCTCACCACGGTTTCAGCAATGAGTCACTCCTTAGCACTCTCTACAGAGGAGTTCTCCCGAAGGTCCGCATGCTTCTAGATATGGCCAGCAGTGGTAACTTCCTCAACCAAGACGTTGATGCTGGCTGGGCACTTGTGGAGAACCTAGCCCAATCTGATGGTAACTACACTGATGAGTATGATAGGAGTGTTCGGCCAAGTATTGCTACTGATGATCAGACTAGGGCCATCAAGGCCTTGACTGCTAAGTTGGATCAACTCCTACAGCAAAAGAAACAGGTTCACTTTGCTTCTGAGGATACAGTGTTCCAAGTTCAAGATGGGGAGGATGATGATATCGAGAAGGTCAGCTATGTGCAGAACCAGGGTCAGTACAACAAAGGTTTTATCAACTACAAGAACAACCCGAATATGTCCTACAGAAGTACCAATGTTGCTAACCCCCAGGATCAAGTTTACCCACCTCAGCAACAAACTCAGTCCAGGCCTTTCATTCCATACAACCAGCAGCAGAACTTTGCCCCTAAACCACCTTTTCAGAGTCATCACCAACACCAGGGAGCCCCATGTCCACCACCCGGTTTTCCTTCTCACCCCGCTCAGTCTTCTATCGCACCAGATCAACAGACAAACGCATTGCTGCAGCAACTCTTACAGGGTCAAGCGGCCTGTGCACTTGACACAGCCAAGAAGTTTGGTGAACTTAAGACCCAGATGGACTACACCTACAATGATCTTAACAGCAAGATTGAGTCTCTCCAGTCCAA